>MVJL01007961.1:0-17200 GCA_002156465.1 Macrocentrus cingulum
TCCGTACAGGACTGTTAGTCAAACATGCGTAACTCAGCCGCTCATATATATGTTTTTTTTTCAAGTCACGCGTTCACAAGGTCATGGGAAAAGTTTTTTAATTTCCACCATCAAATTAAATTTATTTCTAAAAATTTTTTTCAGTTGACTTGTACAGAATTTTCTATATAATGATTAAAACCATGAAAATTTTCAATCAAACAAAAATTCGAAAAAAATTTACGTTTTAAAAGCAGCAGGAAATTATAATCCCGTTTTTGTATACCTTCAAATTTCATTTATAATAATTACAATTGAATTTTTGTTCCTACATATACCAGTAGTATGATCTTTCGCCAATTTTCAAAGAAAATTTTTTTTCACTGTGATATATTGAAGAAATTTCAGTTTTAACACGAAATCATTTACAGCAAAGACTGTACCTCTTATACATCCTTAATAGATTGAGATCTCAGTGAGAAATATCAGTCACGCAAGGCTTGGTAAACTGCGTGTGGCCATGCTGATAAAGCACGTGGAAGACGAAACGGTAATTGCGGTTGTAAGATGTCGACAGGTTGACGAAACTGGTGAAAAAACGTCTCGACAATGGAAGGTCTTTGCAGAAAGTATAAAAAATGTAATAAAAGACATATTTCAAATGGTCACAGGCCATGAAAAGATCAAAATGTCAACCCTACTTGTCATACAAGAATCCCAAGTACCACACAATTGTAAAGTCAATGTCACGACTACACATTTACTCAGTTTCAGTGGTTCGATCATGTAAATATACAATAGACACTGACAGACTAGTAGAAAAACATAGACCGCGGATGATGTTAAAGAAAATAAACGAATAAGAAACTCATTCTATTACATAATTGTAAAAAAAACCGCTTGAATAATCTTCGCACTTGGTCTTTCCCAGTGCGAAAAAAAGAAATATTCATCACAACTATGGGATAATAGTATATTTGTACAGAAGTGAGTTAACGCCAAACAATCGAATCACATCACTCCGAGCTCAATTATTGTGACACATCAATAAAACGCTTGGGAATACATAATGTGGTAGCATGACAGTATTTCCCGTAGTAATTATTAATCCAGTCTGGCTGATGTCGGATGTTAAATCTGACTAATTGTGAAATTAATATCACATAGATTCGAGAAAACAATGAAAATGAAATTACGATGAATTGCAATGATGACACAACAAACCTGATCAAATCAGCAGCACACAAAATACTCACGAACCAACAAATCAAAGAGACAGGGATGACACTTTTCGAAAAATCAGTTAACTCACAGTCTCGTGAAGCTGCTGTCGAGCGAGTGACAAGAGATGGTAGCAACAGGATAGGGAGGCAAGGGTTGTTGAAGGCAACCGAAAGGCGAAAGGACAGTCTACCCCTTCTCAACACGGGCAACAGGGGATGACCCAGTTAAGGCCTAGGCTTTCTCCTCCCCGCTTGACCTTTCTCCGGCTCCAGAGCGACTGATGGAGCTGGATGGTGCGCGGATCTCGCCGGGTTCGCGTTGCTCATGGAAGGGGAACCAGGTGAATGTCTATAGGATGCAGAAGGTAACTGGGTCATCCCTGGAGTACAATCGGGTCAACTCGAGGAATAAATGTTACATTAGCGCAAGGTCTCCAAGGACTCAATTCGGCATATTAGTTGACAACATGTGTCTTCAGGCTGATTTATGCTCATCTCATACTTTAATGCAAGCGCGGATTTAATTTTCTCGTCGACGTATTCAACGAAATGAGATTTTACTACAACCAGGGAATTCTGCCAGGATCAAATGATTAAGTATTTAGGTGGAGCAATGGAGTATTTAGAGAGGTTCGCTCGTGGATTTTCAATCATGAGCTCATGTTATTTAAAATTAAACATACGAGACGCTGATAGCGTGGTTTTAGAAACTAAGGATTTAACTTAATAGTCCAAGTTTTTAATACACACTAGCTAGCAAAGCTTGTTTACGCTTTATTCTAGACGAATATAGGAGTAATGCGAGGCAAAATCGGGTACTTGAGCTAATAATGATTTTTTAGAAACTAAAAGTATAAAAATGGAGTACAATCTCACCAAAAAGAAGAAAAATTACAGAAATAGTTTTATCGTTGCCTATATAAAATACTGTTTTACTGATGTCAAATTTTAGTAAAAGCTCGCTAGACAGCACAAAAAGTTAGACAGATGATATTAGATAATAGTATAAATAAAGTTTGATTGCCGTTAGAAAAAAATTCAATGGTAATTGGAGCCTGATTAAAGAAAAAAAATGTGACTCGTTTGTTCAGGTACCCTATCTTGCCCTGCATTCGGCTACATTGGATTTCATAAAAAATTTGGAAGCAACAATTCATCATAAAATTAGTGACAATATCAAGAAATTCATCTCATATTAATTCGAAGATTAAAACTTTCAGATTTTGAAGTATAATTTGTAAATATTTCATATGACTATTTCTTGGAATTTATAAAAAACTATTTTCCTAAATTTCCAAAAAAATTTTTCTAAAGATTCAGAAATACTTCAATTTACTGTATTGAACTGAGATGATCAAAAATCGCGAACAAAAATTAAAATTCTAAGAAATATCTCCAAAATTTTTAGTAGACGTGCTAAATTTTCAAAAAAAAAGTCTTAATTTTAATAAAAGACTCTAAAAATTGAATAATCCAAAATGACGGGTTTTCTGTACGATCCGAAATTGAAGAATGATATTAAAATAACTTTATTGAAATTCCCGAAATATAAGTTATTAAATTTGCAATTATTTTCAACAGTGTAAGCTAAACTTAATAACTTTTTATCAGATATAGTAAATGAAAAATAAATTCAATCAAACATTGAAATATATTTGTAAAATGAATTGTAATTTCATTTAAAAGACATTTGATCTTTTAAATTTTTATTAAAAATGAGTACCAACTTCTGAGAGTCATTTTTCAAACTTTTCAAAAGGCTGCTTGAAAGCAATTAAATATCCAACTAAAATTCAATTTTTGATCCTTCATACTGCACAAACTTATAATTATAAATATTTCATTTATCTGTTCTAAAAATAAATGATCCTGATTTGACATTGAGAAACAAATATTTATCCAAGTCCAACCGAACCAATAAGTTTATTTCGGCGACTAAAAGACTGCTCACTATCGATTTAAATCTAAAAAGGTTATTCATAACTTTCATTCCTTATAGTCGAAGAAACCAACTCAATCATCATGCCGTTAAAGCTAAAATGAGTCCAATTGTCCACAATAGAAATTTTATCTCCGTCTAATGTTTAAACAAATAGTTGCACAAAAAATTATGAATAATGAGATTGTAGGGAATTTAATAATCTTTAAGTTAAATAATAGGTGATTTACACGCCCGGTCAATATTTATAGAGACAGCGGCAAAAAATTATAGAGATGTTTATAACAAATGAATTTTCTTGAAAACGGTAAGTCCTACAAAAAATTTTTCTCCTAATAAAAAATAGGAAATTTAATTGTCTATAAAAAAGGTTTGTACATGGTTTATCGTCAGATTCACGGTTAACGAGATATTAGCGTTTAAACAATCTTCAAGATGGCGGCGAACGCAGGAACAAATTTTGTCAGCAAAATGGAAAATTAACATTATTTGTTCAAACTTAAATATTTGAATTAATTGCAGCAAAAGCACAATATTATTTTATCGACAACCGTTGCATTTAAAAAGACTTTACCGTCAGATTACGATGGTAATAAAAAGTTTTCATTTTGTGCCAAGCATAAAGTACACCCCTATAAACATTGATTTCAATTGCCACAGGAAAAATGCTCGACAGTATAAAATGTCTCGAGGAAATCAGATTTTCCCTATGCTCAAGGTCTTGACCCATTTGGTTCGAGATTCTCTCGTTTACCCGGTCAATACAAGGACGCCACACCCCTTCCGATGACTCGAAGCACCAATTACATTTGTCGATAGTCATCTTATAAACATTTTGCATCTCATCATAATTATCATCTTTATTTTAAAGAGTGCATCTATCAATTACGTCGACATGGCAGATATTTTTTGCCGTGTTGGAATCATGAAGACCTAATTTATCTATAATAGATAAATCGTTAGCAAAATCCAACTTGGCATATATATTAAGTAAAGCGAAAAATGGCTGAATACAATGGGCGTTTTTGTCTGGTCTTTGCGTGATATGACTTCAAGTTGGTTCTGGAGGCAGGCGCAAATAGCCTCATGACAGCAACAGTTTTACGTGCTCGTGTAAAATGCAAATGATGGTCTATCGTGAATGTGTTAGAGTGCATAGACGTGAGATAGTCAGCAGAGCTAAAAGCAATCAGCTGTTTGTAAACGCGCGCGCTTGCATAACTCACATTGCGTCATTGGCGTTCAACATTGCCCCCTAAAGCGAAATATTCGTTGCTTCTATACGAGCTACAAGGCCACACATCTGTGCAAGCTTCCTCCTGCCCCTGATGACTATGTATAGTAAATGAATATACCTCGTTGGGAATTTGTTTATTTAATTAGAACCCTTTTCATCCACGTCTATGCGCAACAGTTTAGCTCTTAATTATGTGAATTGAATGCTTTTTCTGAATAGACCATTATTCAATACAATCATACTTTTGATAATTAGTCAACAAAAATTGTTTGACTGGCAGGAAATCATGTTTATAATCTTTTAGAAGTACACTTTATGAATTATCGTAACAAGCCAAGTTTTTCGTCACTATAATATACAAAAATACCGAAAAAAATGGACAAGAAATGTAGAAATCTAGTTCAAACGACAAAAAAATGTCATTTCGAAGGAAAAAATCTCAAAAAAAACCTTATTTAAGGAAGTTGTTGCGCGATCTATAGTACATGTTAAATGCAAAAGTAAAGACATCGAAACAAATAATTAGCTGCTAAAACTACATAAAATTCTGAACATTTTTTCATTAATAGTTGCTTAATCCACCGTACTGATTCAAAAATATTCAAGCCTGAATTTTTAAGAATTCTCACTCGGTGTATATCTATATAGTGGAGATTTAGGAATTTTAACGCTCAATATTAGCGTTGCTAGACGGTCAAATCCATTAAAATTTGGCATGCAGGTTCCAAATATTGTTGTTTAGAAAATATGTAAATTTCAGTCGGATATCTTTACTTCGAGTTGCCGCAACAATCTCTTTAATAAATATGTAATAAAAGTCCCTTTGATTGTATACAGAAAAAATAACATTTTTATCTCATCTCATCTCTTTTACATTTTGACCTTTTGAACATACGCCTGCAATGTCTGACAGCATACAGAGGCAGAGTATGTAGATATATCCGTCTGCGTCTATACTGACCACAGAGAAAACC
Organism: Macrocentrus cingulum; assembly: GCA_002156465.1. NCBI lineage: Eukaryota > Metazoa > Arthropoda > Insecta > Hymenoptera > Braconidae > Macrocentrus > Macrocentrus cingulum. The sequence goes on from MVJL01007961.1 coordinate 5,353, forward strand.
CTCTATACTGTAATATTCCTAGCCCCACGCTATTTTGCATGCGATGAAAAACGCGACTCGAGCGCAGGCCCTGCACAGACCTCTTCAAAACTTTAATACATCAGTGAGACCCACAAAAACAGAAAAATAATTTTTTTCTCTTGCATTTTCCACCTCGCAACCCTTCAATCGCATAAAAAAACTCCAATTAACTCAAATTCAACGGTCAAAAACACGTATAATACTGACTAAAAAAAATTATTTTATATTAAAATAGCCATCAAGAAGTATAAAAAAAGTTGAAGTATCGAGCTAAGTGTCTGACATAGCGTTGCTACTTCAATTCATGATGGCTTTGTGTCTGGAGGAAGTTTTACAACTATACTTATTTTCCGTGAAACTTTTCCTCCTTGACACTTTCCAGACCTGGATAATTTATTGCGTAGAAAAAAAAAAAAACGATATTCAATGTAAAACAATAGCACTGGCTAAACTGAGTAGAAAAATAAACAAGTGTATTTTTCAATTCAGCGAGCATAACCCGTGAGAAAAAGAGGCTTTTGCTAGTTAAATAATTACTAGAGGCTCGCTTTTTTCAGCATTTTTTTTTTTAGTTTTTTCATGATAACTCGATAACTAAACAAAATATCAAAAAATGTCATTACTATCAAATGATTTAGAGTAAAATTTTCTACAAAAAACATTGAATAAATTTTTTTATATCTTCAATACTTTTTAAGATATTAACAATTTTTTAAAAATCTTTATTTTTCAAAATATCTCAAAAATGAGGCAAAATATCAAAAAAATGTATTCTACATTTTTTATAGAATATTAAATTTCCTATTAATTAACTTTTATAAAATTTTTCGCTATCTAACGTAGTTTTCAAGTTATCAGCGAAAAATCGAAAAAAAAAAAGTTATAAAATTCACGAAATGTGGTAAAAAAAAATTTTTTTTTAGCAGAAATGCAGGAATCTTCCATCAGGATGATCGTGGAATTGGGGTGCATTGGTGAAATATTTAAGGGGTTTCCATAGCATGGATTAACCACCATCCATTCTGAGAATTCTAACGTGTTCCGGATCAATAATTCATCCCCACGTCCGTGGAAATCTCAGACCGGACCCACCTGATGGATCTCGGGATTATTTTCACCACCTGTCCACCATGATATCCAACTGATGCCACATTTTCCATCTTGTTTAACATCCATTAGCCTCCATGGCTCAGTTACCATCGTCGGTATACTCTCTTGACGTCATTTCATTGTGGAAAAAACGCATCTTCAACTTGGCTGATGTTTCATGTCTTCATATTGATGAATTCACTCTTTGATTTATTAATAAGCGAGTAATTGTGCTGCCGATATCAACGAAAATGTCGCCAGATGCTCTCAGAAAACTGAGATACCACCAGCTGTGTTCACGCGCTTCTTTACCCACCGAGTGAACGCAGAGTGGCTCCCTATTCTCCAAGAGCTACATTTAATATATTTCACAGTTTCTTTTCCATCTGTATAATCTTCCATTATTTTCAATCAAGTGTTTCATTAAATTATCACTTTTAGTTATTTTATTCTTCATATAAATAGATCGAATTTTCTTCTCTGATCAACTTGTCGAACTTTGTGCCGCCATCTATCGACGCAATTTGCATTTAAAGTGCATCAAGTAACGAGAGTGCAGTAGGGCACACCACATAAATTCTTGCAACCGTAAGTCGGTAAAAACGAATTTGACAACTTTTGCAGGTAAACGTAACTGTCTCAGTAAAATAAATAAATTCAAATATTTTTTTTCCCAGTAGGAAAAAAAAATTAAATGTATTTTAAAATGAATAGGGGAAAAAGAAAAACTAAAAAATGTTATTCCCTGGCGTCGACGCATGTCGATGCCTTTAGTACCAGATGTTTGAAAATGTCTCTAACCACTAGTTTAAGGACGTTCATGCGTGGAGCTTAATATTATAGATACAAATTTTTATTCTATGAAATAAGTTCAGTTAAACAGGTATCATCCCTAAAAAAAAATTTAAGACCCATCATTGATAATTTGTAATTATAACGATTGAAAATCCAATTTTTTGACTTGAATACTATTATAACTTTATTATTAAAGTAGATACCTTAATAAATAATGTTGAAAAATATTATTTGGGAAATTTAGTTTATATCATTGAGTTAAAAAAATATTGTTAACGACCGTTTGAATTATTTATACACATTTAATTCGTCAATTCGTCGATTGGAGAGATTAGGAAGCCTCTAAACGAGCGACTTGGTGCGTAGTACTCATTTGACTTCGGCGTAGCGCATGAACGTCCTTAAATTTCAGTAGCATATTGAAAATCGATATGAAAAAAATAGTTAACTTAACTTTCACAGTTAAAAATGGCTTTTTCGTCATAGCGGAAGCAAAATAGTACATTGTTCACCAAGGGAGGAAAAGAGGTCATTTCGACCGTAAAAAGTTTACGGCCCAAGCCGACGGCGAGGGCAGGAATTCATGGTCAAAATAACCTCTTTTGCATCCCGAGGTAAACATACTATTTTTTTTAGAAAAACGGGTTTTTGCTCCCGCTATGACGAAAACCCTATTTTCTCCCGCTACGACGAAAAATACTATGTTTACCTCGGGATGCAAAAGAGAATTATTTTGACCGTGAATTCCTGCTCTCGCCTTCGGTTTTGGCCGTAAACTTTTCACGGTCGAAATGACCTTTTTTTCTCCCTCGACGAACAATGCACTATTTTTTTTCTTCAATGTCTGATTATGGAACAAATTATTTCCATCTGATTTGTCAGAAGTTCATTAAACTCGTCAAACAAAAACGAATTATTTTAAATCACAAATAAAAGCACAATTGAAGCTTTTATTTGTTGGTAGACGGTATAAATAAAGTCTAAATATATTTAACACTCTGAACAATTAATAACAGTCTGCCTGTCATGAATGCCATGATTTTATCAAGAAAATCTCCATTCAATATTGATTCATTGTATCCATGACCTACATCTTGACTTGTCATTGACGAAGTTTAGATAAACTTCTTCCCCAGAGGCTACAAAGACGCTGACTGTCCTGCATTAGCTCATGACAAATTGATGTAGAGACTCATTCGTTGGTTTTTCGCGACGCAAAGCCATCATCAGTGAGACAAATAACACGAAAATTCCAGTAGGGAGACAGACTGAGGGTGGAAGAAGAAAAAATTTATATTAACTCACAGTCTACTGCTTGGCTCGTTGTTCGCCTCGTCTCCCTCGATGCGATAGACCTTGCCTGACATCACGTATTCGAAACTGTTGGCTCTCGATCCACTCTCGTGGTCGATGTTTGTCCAATCTCCGCCGTCCGGGTAGCCATCTTCTCTCAGGGTGGTTGCGAGCACCAAACGAAATTTATCTCCTGCAAAAAATTCCAATCTATTATTTTTCAATTCTTATATATACCAATTTTTCATTTAACAATTTTTATACCATCGCTCAAAGAGTATAAATTTTTTTTTTTTTACTCAAAAAAGAATTTTTTTAAAACATTTTAAATGAAAAAAAAAAAAAAATGAATTGTAGAATTAAATTAATAAAAACTTTTTTTTTTTTTTTCAATGACATATTATAAAATTTGGAAATATATCATTTTTAATTAAAAAAAAAATTATTTGGATTAGTTGGATATATTTTAAAACGATGAATCATGTAAAATAATTTTTTGATTGTATAGAATTTTGTTTTGTAATAATTATAGACCAAAGAAATACATTATCTGAGTAATAAACAAGAGATTGATGGCAGAAATACTTGGAAATAATCCATCATATGCGTCAGCCATTTTGACAGGCGAAAAACTTCACTTGAGAGGCCATTATCGACATATTTCGAATTTTGTTGATATGAAGGAGTGTCGAGAAGAAGCGAAAAAAGAAAATACATCAACGATGTATAGATGGAAAAAGAGAAGAAGTAACGACGGAAATACCATGTCGTACTTTTCCGGTTTGAAGTATATAGATGTCGTACTTCTTGGAATGTAGCCAAGCTTTAAGAAGAGCTGTCCTGAAGAAAAAGGAGTTCAGAACGATACAAGATAAACAATTCTACGAGAGGGGCATACAAGCATGGAAAATAGAAATAGTAGTTGTTACATCGTGATACTTTGTACATAACACACAAGTGCTGACACTTTTCTCAAGCTTTTCCTTTTGCCCAACACCCACGAAATTTCACTGCAACGACCAGAGAAACAGCATCAGCGTGAAAGCTCAAATTCAAACGACAGCCAAGTCGAGAAATTTCTGAGTAAACACAGTAGATATTTTTGGCTCAAGTGAAAATTCGAAAAATGACACAATTATGCAATTGCGCAAAAATCGCAGGCGTAAAAATTAAAAAATTACACCGTAAAAGGCGAAAAAATTAATTAATCACCACAGACAGTACATCTAACTGACCCAAAAGTGATGCGAAATAATTGAAAGCACAAGAGAAGGTGGCTGAAGCTTGAAAAACTCATTGGAGCAGCATACGACGCAATTTGATGGCGCGAGACTCACGTTAGCCCCTCCTCTCTTTGGTATATTCAACACCATCTCTATCGCACTCGTGGAAAGAGTGAAGCACCACAGCCTGGACCGAATCCGCCCGAACACCAGCGACATCGAGCTATCGATCGTGTCGTACTCTTCGATTTAAAGGACAGTCTGACCTTGGCAACGCTATATCCCCTCGTCTATATTTACAGCACTTTTATAATTTTAGAAGCTCTACGCCGTTAATGACCGCACTCACGATCAAAAATACGTTCAATAATATTGAATAAACAAAATCCTGACGATTGCAAAAATTCCGCATACTCACGCGCGCAAACGTTGGAAAGAAAAACGAAAAAAAAAACAGCCGAGAGGTGATTACGTAAGCGGAAGAGTGGAGCAAAGTCGTGTGATCGAAAATTTGCGCCGTTGAGTTCCCTCTATGCATAATACATACTAAAACCCCTCTCTGCCATGCCTGCTTTACTGATTAAACAATCATCGGCAGTGGCCGGAGCCGCCAAGTCTCAAGCAGGGTCGATAACGTCGCACAAAACACAAAGCACTAAAAAATATGCAACTTACACTGGTCGAAATGTGCTCGATCGGTAAAAGGAACTGTCGTGAATTGAGGAAGAAAAGATATTTGATTCTAAACTTGACGATTCACCGAGAAGATATCGAGAACGTGTTTACTCGACAGAGTCGCAGTGGATCTGGCGGCGAACGGAGAAGTCGTACCAGCTTTGACCTTGGCATTGAACTTGCAGGAGAAGAGACGCGTGCGGCAGTTGCGGCGAGAGAGTGGGGAGGCCGCAGAGCTGCAGCGGGGCGACGGCGGGGAAAAGCCGACACAGCGGAGTGGGAGAAAAATTGCGTCACTGCGCGCAAGCCTGAACCCGCTACGCGTCAATACAGCGCGCGGCCTAGCCCACGATTCTCTGTAACCTTCGCTGGCCCATCGCGACATAGGGCAGCTGCTCGACAGAGGGAACTAGTGGGAGGTACGGGGAATAAATCGATGCGATTTTTCGGGAGAGGCATGTGGCACGTTTGTAAACACACGAGTATAATAATGATGAAAAAATATATCAAGCAACCGAGAGGAAAGATGTTACACATACAAAAAAAAAAAGACACTTGTCTAACTTTTCCAACGCACCAAAATGCGGAAAACACCTGCGGGAAAATTTCCTCCACGAGTGGAATTACAAAAACAACGCGTGACTGCTTGTTGTGTAGTATGTATTGAGGGCCGACTCATCGCATGTGCGACATCAGACGTGTGGGTGTATGTTTTACTGGTTATCACCGGGAGGTGGCCTTGGTCGAGCGTCTCTATTGGACGAGTTGAAAAATCAAAGGAAAAATACGTCCCCTCGGTATTCCACCCTCATTACAACTGGGGGAGAATGTAATATCTATTTGTCTTTCTTTCATTCCTCGGAGTTTTTTTATTTTTAGCCCTAAGAAATATTCTGCTTAATTTTTTACTCGCGTAGGAGGTATAAATTAATTTATTGTATCAGTAAAAAACAAAAGGAAAAACATAATTTTTTGTTAAACGTCATTGTAACGCGCGAAACGAATCGAAATTTGGGCAAAAACGAGACGGGAAATTCTAGTCTAGTAGTAAAATAAATTTACTGATCATGTAAATCAATTTTTCAATTAAAAAAAAACATCGAAATCCCCTCTTTAGACAGTTTGATCATGAAAAAGCGCACGCGCCAACGTTTGCTCCAAATTTAGGATCATAAAATTTCATAATTTTAGTATTTTAACGGCTATTTTTGGTTTCTTTTGATTTCTTCTTCATCTTTGGTAAAATACCAGACCACAGAACCAATAATTTTCAAGTTTTAATCGACATTAGTGTATCTACTAACTTTTTGAACCAGCAAACCAAAAAATTTATCCTCAACGAGCACAAAAGTGAAGCAATCATTGGAAAAAAAAAATTCATATTTCATTTTTCAAAGAACTAAATAATAAGAAACAAGAAAAATAAAATTTTTCCGATTACTTTCCTGAGTACAGCCTTATATCCCCCTTGAGAATTCCATCAGAAATACACACATTTTATCATCAAGGTGTGATGAAATTTCCTGAGCAATTGGATGAGCATGAGCAGTGGTGACGGTATATTCTCAGCTGTAAATGGGCGAGGCACATGTGATACATAACACCCGCGATGATATAGCGGACATTTCGTTATCGATTGAGTATTTCCGCGTGGAAGAGTCGACCATCGCAGTGACGACGATGTAAACAAACACGACGGCGCGCAATGATGATAAAATTTAATGCGCAGATGCCAGACTATCGGAGACTGTCTTGACCTTGTGTAGACATATAAGTATGTAGTAGAAAAATTTTTGTCTAGCAGTATTTAAAAAAAAAAAAAAATTAACACAGTAAAACGTGACTCACCGAGTTCCATGGGATAGAGCCAACTGTTGATGTCGAGAATGAGGTCCATCTTGAAGGACTCGGACTCGCAGTGAAGTCGAGCAACTGTAACACAAAAAAAATAACAATCAATTACCAATATTCCCTGAAATTCGACCTTGAAATCAATAAATTATCAATAATCGACAGTCCATCAATTCCAACTAATCCATATAAAAAAATCTAACAACTAAAACAAAAATATAGCAGAGAAAAAAAATGAAAAATTGATTTATTTTACTCACATATTCATATTCGTTTGAATGAGAAAAAAATTTCCTCATTGTCTGATTGAAAAAAACGGTAAAAATCCTGAGAAACATTTTTCCACAATAAATATTATAAACGCGTTATGAGGGCGAGAAATGAATGTCTAGGGCGGCCATATGCTGACAGTGACCTTGAACGTGAACGTGAGAATCCGAGTGAAATTTTGTATGCGTCATTTTTTAAAAGCAACGATGCGAATCGAACAATAACTTGCCAACGAACATGAGCAAAGATGATAGGCAATATACAATAGGCAAGTAATATCGCGTGTATACGATGTGAACGTCGTGAAAACGAGTAGTGGTCACAGCTGCGTTGCGATCAAGTCCTTTCCTCAAGACCCGGTCCTACTACTCCCACCCTTCACATCCGCCGTCATCCACCACGCACACCCGCAATCTTCTCGTACGATGAGGCGCGCGCCGATTTTATGCCCCAGAGTGGGGGTGCTAATGCACTTACCCCTGGCAGGGCGCAAGCAGCTCTATTGTCACAGCCAGGCAAATTATTTGCCAGTGTATGAATAAAAAAATAAAATTTTTTCCTCTCAATTAAACACTCGAAAAAATACGAGAATAAAAAATTGAAGAATTTTTTGAGGTGCTTAAAAAAAATTAAATTGATTTAATCTGGAAATAATGAATAATTAGGGATGATTGAAATTTGGGGAATTTTTTTTTTTATTCCATCAGAGTTGTGAATCACGAGGGAGCAAATTTCACGGGCACGCTGGAAGGAAGTAGAGCGCGAGGGTGGCGGGGGCCTGCTAACTGCGCAGTGACGCTATCTGCTATCGACCGGGCCGGCTAGTGCTATAAATACTGGGCACCGGGCCCTGCCACCCTGCCCCCACTAGCGATCAACCCCCGCGCACCCACGCCAGGTCCGCCGGCTTTATTTCTCGCGCGCGCGCTTCCTCGTTTACTCGCTCGTGCGAATCCCGGGGGTGGAAAACCTTGACCTTCAAACACTGAGTATGGTGGGAGTAGTGAGTATACACGAAACTCGAGGCCTAAGCACCTCCAACCACCCCCCCTGGGTTTCAAACTCGCCCGAGTGAACATGGCTTCTCCTCCAATAGATTTTAAAAGCACTTTTTTCTCTTTTTTTCAAAAAAAAAAAGCTCTTTACTGTCAATATGCACTTATAAAGTCAGTTAATTGACATTTTTATGGCTAAAAAATGATTATTTTAAAAAAATTCGTTAATATTTTTTGATAAATCCGCAGTAAAATTTTACATTTCAACTTTTTGACGTTTTAAATTCAAACAGCATCGAAAAATTTCATTTTTTCCATACGCAATTGTAAATACATGTTTAAATACCACAAAAAATTTACATATTTGCATTTTTCTCATCCCTGCAGCATAAAATTGATATCAATACTGCTTTGTATGTTTGCACATCTTTTAAATCATTAAAATTAATCAGTAAAAAGTTAATCAAATTTTTTTTCTTAAATTTAAATTCTTCTTAATGGAAAATTTATAACTACCAAGAAATTTTAACTGAAAACAAAACAGTAAAATATTGTTAAAATAGTTGGATATATCTATTTCTTAGTATGATAAAACGTTTATTTGCTCAAATTAAAGTGGTGTTATAGCTTATACCTATATCGACCTAAATTTGATTGGCTAAACAATGCAATGCTTTATTAATAATTTTTTTTAAAAATAGAAAAGTCTAGTCTGACACGAAATAGTCTGAAAATCGTTTAAAAATTTGGAGAATTTAGTAAACGAAAATTTAGATAACTGACTAATGTCTAATTTTATCAATTCCAGTTCAATAGTTTAATGGATATTACATTTTTCATGTAAGTAGATCGACGGTGACGTATTTATAGCTTTCCACAGCTGATCGTTTCCAATGATGCGTGTGAGTCAAGTTATGTCATCGATTAAAACATTTTTCATTATTTATAGAATGTATTTTTATCAATAATGTTTTTTTTTTTTCAACTAAAAATAAAAATCTATAACATTTTGCGTGTTTTATACTTTATAGAATTTGAAAAATGCAATTTTCTGAAGTGTTTTCATGTTGTAGAAGTAATTACAAGTTCAAATCAATAATAGTATATTGTATGGCAAGTGCGTAAAGGTGGTAATTTTTTGACAGCGTGCAAGTTTGTCACGAGCCAGGATTACATTCGCAGGACGAGTTTGGGAGTTGTACATGAGCCGAAGGCGAGTGTTACAATCAAACGAGTCCTTGCGAATGCAGTCCTGGATCGAGACAAACTGCACGCTGGCGAAATTGCCGCCATTGCGCACGTGTCACACTATTTTTTTTGTAACAAATGCCGAAAATGCTCTTTTTTTCGCTCTGGTGCTGCCATTAAGTGACCTAATTTTTTCAAAAACTGTTTTGATAGAACAATCTAAATTATAAAACAATAAATGAAATCTTCAGACTCAATTTTAAACCTACATTCTCCCAAAATGAATTAGTTGGATATCATTTTTATTTTTATATTATTCGTGATGATTCATAACTAGATTTAACGTCGAGATGTCGATCCTATAGGTTGAAAAATTTTGAATTTGATAAACATAGTGAAAATTATGAAATTTTGAATATTATTTTTAACATTATTTTCAGTATTTTCGAATATTTTCCTCAATTAGCAAATTGGTTGGATAAATATTTTAATGTCCTATATAGAAGTTCCAAAAAGTGGCATCTGCATATGTGGTCATTGCGAATTGAGTTTACTTTTATATTCCATTCTTAAAAAAAAAAAAATACACGAAATACGTCTGAATCGTTCACGACTTAAATTTATCTGAAATACCAACTCTAATTGTCGGATAGCCTTATCCAAGTATGAAAAAGTCACCAATAATCGATATAATGAACATTGCAATCAATCAACTCTAAATAGAATTGATGTGATTCGTTCTGAAAAAATTGTACGTTATATCTCTGTCATATTTCTAGAATTAATCCATATTAAAGTCATTTATACAATCATAATAAAACACCTTCAACTATAAAATAAATCGTCTTTTTTAAGTTTCTAAAGATATCCATTACAATTTCTGTAATCTTCCATCTTTTGCGTTGTAATTCACATTTCATGATAACTTGACTAGATTCAAAGTGATACCTTTATGAAAACATCAATCATTTAAAATCGTAATTATTTGAATATCATTAAATAAATAAGATGCATTACATAAGGCCATTTAATTGCATATTTTTTGCATAAAAATCTCTCTATATATGCAGCATATTCATAAACACACCGAGATATACTAATTGTAAAAAACGTGTAATGCAACTCTTATTTTAAAATTCATAAAACGTGAAATATGAATTTATATTTTGCTTTAATATTAACAGTAGAAAGATACTTATTGAAAATAATCTCAAACCACCAACACCATCTGTTTAAAGTAATCCTACCGCTTGGGAGCGTAGCTTGCGAGGGCTCTGGTAGGGTTTGAAAATTTTTTTCTTTTAAATCGTATATGAATTGCACAATTTTTAGCATGATTAATTGAAAAACAGGAAATAAATAATTATAATTAACCGTTTATCACCCGAATAAAGAAATTTAAGTTCGTTTAAATCGATGGCAACTTGTCGCCCAAAAACGAGGTTTTACACGCTTCGATGTAACATTCTGTCTCTATTCAGGTATAGTTTTTTGTTCGGATCAACGACTCCTAAGTCATCGAAAATATTAAAATTAGACTTGATTCAATGTGTATTCCATGAGCGCCCATGTTAAAAGTGCGATTTTTAACGCTAATTCAACTTTTTGCTTATTTGTTCCGCAACCGACCTTTAGATTTTGCAACAGCATAGAGTATAGTAGTTAAGCGGGAGGAGTGTACCTTAAGGAGTTTCGATGATAACATGAAAAAAGTTCCATAGATTTAAGACTATTATCAATTAATAGTCTAATTATCAGGCATGTATGGTTTAAATTTCAGATCATTTGACCACCTGATTCATGAGAAAATTTGATTTGAACTTGTGATTATACGCCGCTATCGCCATAACAGCCTATGTATAAAGAGCTATATTTCGATTTCCAATTTGTCGTAAACGAAATGAACGAATTGAATAAAATTTGAAAGATAGCTGCAGAAAAGACAAAGCAATAACTGGTTAAGGTTGTCCTGGCGTAGGAGTGACCTAATCAGAAATTCGTAAAAATTGGGTGGTTTGCAGAAAATTATGCCGTGGATTATTATGTGAAATTTCAGATCGATCTGGTCGCTCAGAGTTGAGAAAAAAATTCTCAAAGTTGTAAAAAAATACATGGGCTCTTATGGCAGTGGAGCAAATTTTTTCGTTTAAATAGCAAATAAACACACTTCTAGTGACCCGAATTTAATAAAAAACGAGTATATTGTTCTATAATAAATTAATTACTTACTATTAAAATTGCATCGCGGTTTGGTCATCAAATATCGAGTTAATTTAATTAAAAGTCAAGAGAACTTGCGATGTGGTAGTTTTTAGAGAATGGATCGGCAACAATGTAAAGAATCTATGACGTCACAAGCGCGCGAAGATTTAAATTCCAAGATAGCCAAATATGTAGCTTCATTCACATTTTTATTTCCCCATCGAAACACTTTGTTTTTTGGAATAC
>MVJL01007964.1:0-23596 GCA_002156465.1 Macrocentrus cingulum
TGCTTATACGTAGCTTGTATATAATTTTATTGTCATATAATCAATCTGTGGACGAATAGTTGTCAGTTATTCGTCCATCTGATTGATTATAATCGAGTTGTTTACTAACTTTTATGGATTAAACATGAACAATTGTTTATAGCGATACGTTATTGTAGTTTTTAATAACTCATAACGGTTTTAGAATCGTTATTTGATATTTTTTTTGACAAAATTGATCTATGGATGAATATGTGTCTATTATTCGTCCAGCTAACTTGACTATGGATCAGTCTTGAGCAGTTATTTATGAAAAATCGAGGGTTAATGTGTCATAAACTGACACATTATTATAATTACATCTTATTACATTAATTTAACAAAGTTTAAAAATGATTTTTTGTTATATTTTCTCACATAATTCATCTATGGATGAATAGGTGTATATTGTTCGTCCATCTGATTGGACATTCGGATTATTTTTCTGTTGTTAATAAAAAAAAATGATAGTTATATGCTCAGGGTAAGGTAAATAATCATTTGTAACAGCTTGTACATATTTTAGAGTTGATATACTATTTTTTTAAACAATTTAAAATGCACGTGCACTTGAGTTCCCGGCGCGCGTTCAAAAAGCTTCAGTATTTTGCTCGCTAGGGGGGTCTGAAAATCGTGGGACAAACTTTTACATGGGCTCTTATGGGCTGCTTCTCCTCTATACCAATCCTCTTTGCGAGGCCCAAGTGGCGCGTCAGTAGCGGTGGAACGAGTCGGACCGGCTTAGTGCTTGGTGGGGCACAGAAGGGGGGCCCAATACATTGCAAAATGCATGCGGCGGGGCGTATAGGGTATTTGGTATGCAAAAAGCTTTCAAGATTAAGTCAAGAGGTCCATCAGCAGCGAGAGGATTCCTCAACGCGCGCCATCCCTTTTATTTTACTCCTTGATAAATCAACTCGCCAGTGCGAAAAAAAATTAAATAAATAAATAAACAAACAAACACACAAAAATTTTCTTTTTTTTTCATACCTGAGAGTATTGCCAGGCCGAAGAGTTCGCAATCTCGCATGCCCTGTTGCCCAAGAAGAGCACATGTTTGCGCATAAACTTGCTTCACTCGTGACTTTGCCTGCAAGCACAATAAAAATTCAATTTTATCACACAGTGCCACTATATTTTTGTACTTGACGGTACACATGCCATGCGCGCGCATCATCCAAAACAGGTGAACAAACCAAACGATGAAATACCGGGACACTAGATCTTTCATTCCAATGTGGGAATGAATAATGCTTAAGTATTAACCTCAAAGAATTATCGAACATTTACACTCTCAGCAGGTGAGTCAAAATTAAAAAAAAAAAACAATTAGATTGATATTTATCAGTGGAGATTTACCGTAGATGCATTGCATTTTGTGCGTTTATAGTTGTGTATTTGTCACGCGGGCAAAAAATTTTTTTCAACTCCTAAAACCCTCGACTTTCTCACCATAAAACATCCAAGCGAACAACCTGCTGTCTTGGATTTAGCGATCCAATCTCCAAGTTTTCGCTGTCTCACTCGTGCACACATGGATATATACAGAGTGAATTAAAAAAAGGTCAGCTATATGTACCCTCCACCAAGCTGATTTATCACGTTCGACTCTCCTGGAATGCGTCTTTATTCCCATCAACAATAAAACTGTTTCCTTCTAGCTCCACGCCACGCGGCCGAGCATTATCCGATCACAAATGAAACAAGTATCGATTAGCCGCGAGTTATCGACTGAGTGAATCATGCGCCAAAGTATACGTTTCTGGCGGGAAATTTTATTTTTAAGGACGTACGTGCCTAAATCAGTCTAAGCCAGAATTCATTCATAACCAAAGCAAATATACTCGTTTACACATCTAATAAAAAATAGTAAAAATTATCTACCTATCTAAAAAAAATAGTTAAAAATCAAAAAATTATATTTTTAAGCTTCTGACTATTTTGTATAGGTAGTTATTATATTTGATCAAAGTGCAGAAATACATGAAAACCGATATTTATAGATACATTATACATTTTATATGTGGACGAGAGGGGATACGCGTTTAGCGTATAGTATAGAACCAGACAAAATCTTACAATTCGATTACTCTTGAAATATTTCATGTTAAAATGAAGATTTTAACCCCAGTTTAAGAACGTACATGTTTAAAACCTGTCTGACCATAAAAAAGTCAGATTTAGTGCATAAAATATTTTTTTACATAGTTCAAATCTTCAGATATTTTCGAAAATGAGAATTTTGTTGTATCTATAAAATTGTAGGAGCTAGAAAAAAAGTTATTTCAAATATTTTATACATAATAAAATCCACAATCATTTAACCGTTGTAACATTTTTTAATATTTTATTGATTCACCGAGTTATGGGGAAAAAACCGTCAAAAATGAACGTTCTACAGGGGAATTATAGTTAGATTGAATGTGTTACCTCGACGACAAAGTAGAGAGGATCACCCGGCAGAGCGTGAACGGCGAGGTAGCGGCTGGCGGACACCAGGGGTTGAAGGCAGGACCGCGCAGCCGTGACACCGCTACCACGCATGCTGCATGCTTCATTTCGTCGCCGCTACGCCCAGCGTCTCCACTGTAATCATATAAAAATCATTTTTTTATAGTTTCCACTATATCATTACAAGATTTTTTCAACCATAGTCACGAAGAAACATAATACGTGAAAGGAAAAATTTTTTCGTATTTTCTTAGTTGCCAAAAAATTTTTATAATTGTATTATACTAAAGTGATAAGAAAAAAAAAAGAAATGTTAAGTAGGTAGGTATTTCCGCATGAGATTATCTTATAAATCACAAGTCACGCTGAATAATTTAAATATGTAATTTTAATGGTATTGAACTCTATTGTCAATTGTTAAAGGCGATTCATGACCTACTCTAAAGCCACACGAGTCCTCCTACTTCCTTCATCGGCGACAACTTGCATAAATGAAGGACGAAAAAAACGCAAGAGAGGAAATAACGCACAGAGTATAACAATGCGCTTTCGCACATGAAAATAAGAAGGGTAGGGCCAAATGGCAACGGTATAACAGCGGCCACACAAATCATCGTGGCATTTGAGAGAGTAAATCGCGAAGAGCACGCGCCATCTCACTCGCGCACACACTCTGTTTTACGTCCCTTTCTCTCAGTATTTTATTTTGTCAAGCGGTAAATCAGCGCTTGCTTCCAGCGTTACGCTATTTCCATCGTCGTATCGCGCGCGCGCTTCTCACTCAAAAATGTATAACAACGCGCACACCACAAACTCTATGTAAACCTGAAATATTTAAGATGTGTCCCGCTATTGTTTTCGCTCGACTTCATGGCCAAGATGGCGACTGTAGGCATGGATTAATGGGCCCCGAACGTAGGAGGTGTTTTATATACAAACAATATATGAACTACATTCCAACGCCATGACTATAAACTTTCGCAACGTGCACCGACACTCAATGTGCCCCCGTGAATCTCATTATACACCTACCAAATCATCGCTATTCATGCCTATCTCAATATCAATCACTTTATAATATGGAATTTAACATTTTTCATTCTGATTAATATTTTAATAAATGCTAATACCGTGAAATTATTATTTTTTACATCATCATAAATAAAATATGTCATTTTAAATACATATATTATTTTTAAAAAATTCTAATTGACATCTTTTTCCATGAAAAATGCGCGGACAAAGTGGGGCAAAATGTTTTATAATATTTCAACGAAACATTCAATAACGATTGCCTTGAAAAATAAATTTATTTTTAATTTGTTTTTATAACTATATAAACAGCGTTAGATATATAATGTTTCACGAATTGGAGTATATAAAGAAGAAACTTGTCATAAAATTATTAACTTAATTTATTTGCGACATTGAATTTTATTAGAATATATAAGTCTATACTCACAATATAATGCTATAACCAATAAACATCTTGAAAGCCGTTGATAACCGACAAGCAGCGAGGCAGCTGTATCAATTAAATGTTTATTCGTCAGCGAGCATTCGAACGAGTCTGAACTAACGTGATTTTATTGCAGACTGGACGGAAAGCACCGAAAAAATGGAGAAAAAACTCAGTCCGGTGGACTACGTCATCATTGTAGTGACCCTGATGATAAGTTCGGGTATAGGATTGTACTATCGGTTTACAGGTGGTCGTCAAAAAACCACAGAGGTAAGATAAGCTAATAACTGAGCAACATTGTAATGTGGATAACTATATAAACGCACACTTTCAGGAATTTTTCGTGGCCAATCGCAACATGAGTGTTACAACAATTGCTATCGGTCTAATGGTATCATACTTATCAGCAGTTAGCCTACTGGGTGTTAGTTCGGAGATATACACCTATGGAACTCACTACATGGTCATTGTACTTGGCTATATCATTGCTACACCGTTCATCAGTTATCTCTACCTGCCAGTTTTCTTTAAACTCGGAGCAACGAGCGCTTTTGAGGTATAATTATAATACTTTCTACAACATTTGGATAATATAAAAAAGTTTACATATACATATATTCCAAAAAAAAAACCACGAAACAACATAAATTACTGCACAATCAAAATTTTAAACTTAAAAAAACTACTTTTACAGTTACAATCTATATTGTATCATAAAAAAGTCGCAAATATTTTTTTGGCGTTGGTGTTTCAGTTATTTATGATAATTACATAAAATCTGCACCATATTTGACGTATAGAATTTCATGGAGTTTTGTTTACGGTATTAAAAAAAAATCTACCAACTAATTATTATAAAAAATAATTATATATTAGCGTCATTTCTATGGATAATTTTTTTGTTTTTTATGCTGCTTAATAACTCTTCTTCGCACGAAAACACCCCAAAAAAATACCCAAACCTCAAATTTATGGAAAATAATTATGAAATATAGTATTAATTGTTTTGCTTTACGATGAAATTTTTTTAATAGTTGCATTAGAGTCTAAAAAAACCCCAAAACCGTCTTAGCGCTGCTTTAACGATCATTGTACACCCCCAAACCTCCAATTTATGGGGAATAATTATGTAGTATATCGTTCAATGCTCCGTCCTGTGATGACACTTTTTTTACAGTTACTTTAGAGTTGCGAAAACACCCAAAAAAATCAGCAACTTCCATAGCGTCGTTATAAGACTACCGTCCACCCTATAAACCCCAAATTTATACGAAATAATTATGTAATATAGTGTTAAATGATTTCCCTCGCGATGATATTTTTTCTATACAATTAGTTTAGAGCCCCAAAAAACACTCAAAAAAATCAAAAACCCCTTAGCATCATATTAAGACCATCGGCCACCCTCTAATCATGGCAAAATACTCATGTAATACAGTGTTCAATCTTTTTCGCCGTGATGATATTTCTTTAAAAGTTACTTCAAAGTCTAAAAAACACCCAAAAAAATCTGCAAATTCCTGACGTCGTTTTGAACGATCAGTCACAAAAAAAGTAGCTCAAAACGAGCGTGTACATGCTATAGTGTCGTATAAAAACCATGATAATTATCAAATCGATTAGATCGTGGTTCTAAACCCAAAATGACGTAAAGAAAAATTCTTTTACTGTTTTAAATTATGATATCTTTAAAACTAAGAGAGATAAAAATTTTTTTCAAGAGACCTTTTTTGTAGAGAATTTTATTAGCTATAAAATAGGTTCTTAACAAAATTTTTATTGCATCCTTAAACCCAAACAATCTTTGTTTAATACTTTTACAGCAATAATTTTCAACGAATGTTAAATTTTTTTGCTTGTCAGTATCTGCAGCAGCGGTTTGGGACAGAAACGAGAGTCATAGCGAGTCTAGCATTCTTGTTGCAATTCCTACTGTACACTGGCGTAGTTGTATATGCTCCAGCACTGGCCCTGGAGGCCACAACAGGCCTGTCAACCACCCTAAACATACTCATAATCAGTGTAGTCTGCACATTTTACTCCACCATCGGTGGAATCAAGGCAGTCCTGATAACGGATGTCTTTCAAGCCTTGCTAATGATCATATCCATTGGCATGGTGATCATACAGGCTGCAGTAGAGGCTGGGGGTATCGGTGAAATTTGGAAAATGGCGAATCGAGGCGGAAGAATCGACTTTGCAAGCACAACACTGGATCCTACAGTACGGCATACATGGTGGAACTTGCTTGTTGGTGGATTTTTCACGTATTTGGGACTGTATGCCGTAAATCAGGTCCAGGTTCAACGACTGTTAACAATTAGGTAAGTCAGTACTTGCTCAATACAAACTTGATGATTTTTTTTTTTTCATTAATTCACCAATAACTCTGTAAATAAGTGAAATAACAAAAAATCTTATTGGAGTCAAATGATGAGAAATTTAATTCCCTACAAAAAATCTAGAATAATTTTTTTTAATATTTCCCTTTGTTTTTAAGATATTCTAAAAAATATAAAATTTAAAAAATCGTAAATCGTAAATTTCTTAAAAACTGCGTGAAATAGAAAAAAAAAAACTTTTTTTACATTTTTTGTAGAAAATTTAATTCTAAATTAATCAACTCTAATAAAATTTTCCGTTAGTTTGTTTATTTATTGAGTTATTGAGAAAAAATTAAAAAGAAAATTTTTGAAAAGTAACTAGATGCTTTAATATATAAGAAACATGAATAATAATTTATTGCAGAACTCTGGAAGGCGCAAGAAAAGCACTTTGGTGGACCCTGCCAATAACTATACTCACTATAGTGGGTATTGGCTTTTCTGGATTGGCAGTTTACGCAAAATACGCTCACTGTGATCCACTAACTTCTACAAAAATACATTCTAACGATCAACTCATTCCATATTACATTATGGAGACTTTGTCAGCCTATCCAGGCATTCCAGGTCTCTTTATCGCAGGCATCTTCAGTGCTGGACTGAGCACAATATCAGCAGTGCAAAATTCCGTAGCAGTTATCGTCCTGGAGGATTATATCAAGCCTCTTTGTAAATTCAGGCATGTTAAACATACCATTTTACTCATCAAAATTCAATATTTATCAGTTTTTAATCATCAAACCGTATCATTACAGAGGATTAACAATTTCTGAAGATTATTCCGGTCGTTTGAGTAAATTTCTGGCGTTTATTATGGGTTTTGTGTGCATGGCAGTCGCATTTCTCGCACAATATCTCGGAAATGGTCTTCTACAAGCGGCATTAACAATTTTTGGAGTTGCTGGAGGACCGCTTTTGGGTCTTTACACTCTTGGTATGTTTATAGAATTTGCAAATCAATATGGTGCCATTGGTGGACTAATTGGAAGCCTTGCACTGTCTCTTTGGATGGGTTTTGGATATCCTAAACCTCCTACTCCAAAATTGCCAATTGACGTTAGCCAATGTGCATTGAATATCACCCTAAACTCGCCCCCACAATCGAGGTAATTTTTGTTTTTTCCATTCATGAATAACACCATTTTTTATGGTATTTTTCAATCTTTTTCTTTATGTTTTTAGTCCCGATGAATTCTTCTACCTCTACAGAATCTCATACACGCTTTACGGTTGCATTGGCGTCATTTTCTGCCTAATTTTAGGAATTTTAATTAGTTTGGTGACTAATTATACTCTTAAAACGCCAAGTCAATCGCTGAATCCCGACTTGTTCACTCCGTTTATTGCTAATAGGATAAAAAAACAACGACAATATCAACAAAGTGATAAAAATACTCAAGAATCTGCGTCTTAGTGCCTTAAAAAAAATTGTACAATATTTTTCAAAAATAAAATGACGTTTTTTTTTTTTCAATAATTTTATATAAAATTTCAACTCTAAATAATATATCACAAATTAATTAATAACTAAACATCATTCAAATTTATCATTTTTATATCGAGTCTATTTTTTCAAAAAATAAAAAACAACAAAAAAAAGTTAAAAATAAACAAAAAAAATTTTCTATTGCTCTTTAAATGATTAAAATTAAAAAAAAAATTTTTTTCTCTTAATTTTGATTGTAATACTTGATAAAAATCATGAAATTTCTACTCAGCTGTGACTGAATTAATCAGTAATTTTTTTTTTTTTTCACTATATAAAAAAAATCTAATGTAGAGATATGAGTCATATTGCGAATATCAAAGATATATATTGATTAAATCGAGCAACTCCAGGTAAAGATTGCCGGAATGCGATACCAGCTATATACATAATATGCGTGTATTGCAGCCATCGTCGCCACCACGAAGTTGAAAAGAAAAAAAAAAAATCACTTCTCGCATGAGCACACGGACGTAAACACGGCATTTGCCGGCAGAGCCTGGTGGCGTCTTATATCGACGGTGAAGGTTTTACCGAAACGTTCGCAAATCACGATGGAATGCCGTCTGACGGGTGTGCGCCATACAGTGACATACAGAACGACTAATAAACGGAGCGTGTGGTGGTAAATAGAGTAGTATTAGTAGTAGTATTATAGACACTGTGCATGCTTATGTAAGGTAAGACGGTGTGAGTGAAGATAATAAAAGAATATCAAAGATTATTTTCTTACAGTTAAATTCCAGCACGTGTACATACCTTGAAATTGCCAAAAAAAAAAAAGTAAAATCTGCCTTAAAACAAACTTTAAACCCAATTACACAAAAATTTTCACTATTTTTCGTAATTTAATTCCTCTTTTGACTCGAAATTATCATAAATAATCAAAAAAAAAAAAAAAAAAATGTATAAATTCAATATCAGGGAAAAAATTGTTTTTTTCGACTTTGAACTGAAATATCTCGGTGTTGTGTGAAAAATTTTTGATAACATGCATAAACAAAGTTTTTAAGAATTTAATTATAAATAAAATAACAGTTTATTTATGCCTATATGTCTAATAGTTTCTGAGAAATGAATTTTTTAGTTTTCTGTGTGCGACGGCACGATGTGCAGAATGGAAGCAACGCGAGCGCATGAAGGACGCCCGCATTCCTCGTATTTCAAGCCTACTGTAATACATACAAGGAAAGGGAGTATGAGAGATACAAGTATATATAAGAGGCCTTGAGGCATCCCTTTTCGAAGCGTCAAACTCTCAATAATATACAAGTTTTGGCTGTCTGGTGGCGAACGTGCGCGCGCGCTCGATCGACGCCTCTGATATGTATAAACACACACAACTTTCTCCTGTGTTTCATAGGAATTACATGGTCACCCGCGTACGTTTGAATGATAAAAAAAAACCTATGTATTGCCCAAATACTTTAAGTGGTGATTTTCAGCTTCCGAATCAGATGGATTAGAACAGCATGAAATTCATTTGATTATTATATAGACTTTCGGTCCACGGAGAATATTTCATCTTGTGCCGACGGAAACGTGAAGCAGTAAATGGGAGATTATATTCGTCCAGTCATGGGGTGGTCTTGTGATGCGATTATAATGTGAATATAATGGCGTGCTACCGGGCTACGCGACCCTAAATCCTCGACTCTGCCACCCCTCGCCTCTCGCACCGCTCCTCCCGCACTAAACCCATATAACACACTATACGCATACTTTGTATTTCTTTGGATGAAAGGAAAAAAGAAGAAAAAATTGAGGAAGGGAAAAAAATTAATGGATATACTCAGTTGATGTCGTCGTCGTCGTCGTCGTCGTCGTCGTCGTCGTTCTTTTCCTCGTTTTTTTTTTTTTTGCTAAAGAATGACTCGAAATTTTTTATTAAATTTAGAAAAAATTGTTTTTTCATGATTCTTTCATTTTAAAAGTTAATTTTATAGAAATTTTCCATGAATTTTTTAATTATATTGATTTTTCTTGCAGGTTTAAAGCAAAAAAAAATTTTTGATTCAAAGAAATTTAAAAAATAAGTAAAAAAAACCCCCCGACAAATCATGCGCAATTTTCCGACATGTTTCTGACATTATAAATATTTTTTTTCCCACTGGGTGTTTCGCAGATTATTGTTATAAGTGCAAGCAAAGTGACATGACTTTGGCATTTCAAGCAGCAGCACAAAAAAAAAAACCATCTGCAATTACAGCCACAGTCATAATAATTTTTTTTATCCTTCTCAAGACCTGCCAACAATGGAAAATAGATGCATACACGAGAGAATAACTGGCCTCATTCCAGAGAACGCGATTCAATTCCATTCGGAGCGCACTCACGATTCCGTTCGATCTGATTGCACGCGTTCTGCAGTCTCACGATCCATCTCACCGTGTAAAAGTATATACTATATCCCACATCCTAATTTCAATTTTGCAAATTATTTATTTGTCTCAAATAAATAAAATAGATCGTGAAAAATTTTTTTTTTCATAAATCAAACTTTCTCCTTGAGATTTTCATAATTAAAAAAAATTAATTCATTGATAGTTGTATTGGAAAAATTATGGTTAAGCATTACTACATAATATTCTGGTATTGGTGTGTGTCATATTTAAATATTTATGTATATACGCACATGACCATTGGAGATTATCGTAGGCGGTGGCGCGCGATACCGCTAATTGAATGGCCTCGTGTGGTACTCGGATAATTAGATTACAAAAAAAGAAAAAGAAGTATCGTATTACAAGGATAATAACAACTAACAATTTACGATTTACTCTGTCTCCTATTAATGAATTTTCACCGCACGCGACTGCAAATGTCTCTTTCTCTCCCGAGTGCACGCCAAATTACAAAATAAAATCTTTAATTTACGACATATATTTAATTGTTTTTACGTGCATTTATATAAAGGATAGTGAAACGAGAAATTAATAAAAAATACTTAATGGCATATATGGAGATAGTATTTTTTACTTGCGTAATATACAGCGTCTATATATACGACAAAATATAATAATAGAGTAGATATGTCGTTGAAATTGGGCACAAGGTAATAAAAATCATTCTCTAGGAGAGTTTCTCGCTGAAAGTATTGAGAATGTCTCTTCTATACTACTTATATATAATAACTGTAAAATCTATATAAATAAAGCAATAAAAAAAATTTTCATAGTATATTTTTTTCAAAAATAGTAATATTTAATTTTAAAAATTGGCATATACTTTTTGAATTGAAAAAAAAAATTTTTTTATCATCTAACAGGTGTATAGGCTCTTGGAGATGTCAATTTTCATGATTTTCTCGATTTTCTTACGATAACTCAGTAAATAAACAAGATAACAAAAAATCTTATAAGAGTTAAATAATTTGGCGTCTAATTATCTACAAAAAATGTGAAGCAAAATTTTTTTTAACTCTCTCAATTTTTGAGATATTGTTGATTTTTAAAAATTATTATTTTTCAAAATATCTCAAAAACTAGACAAAATATCAAAAAAATTTTCTTAATTATTTTTAATAGAAAATTTCGTTTTAAATTATTTAATTCAAGTAAGATTTTTCGTTATCTCGCTTAATTATTGAGTTATACCACAAGAAACTATAAAAATATTACCAAAATCATCAAATTTTCCCTTAAAAAATCCCCTAGTAAAAAAAAATAAATTCATAATTCATCAATCATGATCATACAACCGGGATTCATCATGAATTCATCTTAGTATGAACAAAAAAAAACATTTGATAAACTTTTCCAGTTCAGCATGTATCAAAAATGAATTTTTTTTCAGAGACTGCTGAATGTTTTATGTATATTTTTACTGTATAAAAATCAAAGTAGTAAGTTCAGCATTCAGCAGAAATTCGTTAAATGTTCATTTTTGTTCACTAATATAAATTCATGAAGTATATGTTCATGATAAATGACTTTGTCACTCATCCTCGATCAATCATGTATTTTTTATTTACTCTGGCTTGACGAAAAAAAAATACATTTTCAATTTAAAAAAATTCGTGAAATATTTAAAAGGTAATTAACGGTGAGATTGTCCAATTAAAATAGTGAAATATTGTCTATTGCATGCTTCAAGCACAATTATACACTCATTACCATCTGATATTGCACGCGTGCACACACACACTATTAATTTCAAATGCAGAATAGCAAAGTAGAGCAGCGAGGAGATAGTCCTGGCGCGCCAGGACTAAGAGCAAGAAGCAGCGGGATATGTCTTCATATCTATATGCTATCGTCATGAAAATCTTCTCCATAAATTTGCAACGAATTATAAATTTTAATCAGACACAAAGTGTGCATTATTCATGGAATCTCTTTTGTGAATATTTCCACGCCTTGAAAAAAATACTACCATACTTAACAATAAATTATTTTTACCTCCCATCCATTGTTTCAATAATATTATCGACAGATATAATTATCCTCCCTCTCCTTTCCCATCTAAATATATATTCAAAGCTTCAAAAATATTTTAGCAAAATTTTAAAATTTTTTTGTTTTTTAACAAATCTGAACAAATAATTTTCTTTTTTAATGTAGAAGAGGAAGTAGGAGCGGCTCGAGTGTAAGATAATTATCGAGCAATTTGGTTGGGGGATGCTCACATATATATCGAAGAATAGCGACCAGATGGTACAAATCTCAACGGTCAGAGTGGGAGAAAGGTCCAAGCTTTGTCTCTCAGAGAGTGCCGACGACTGCATTCCTCAGAGCCTTATATTCTAGTCCTCGTGTACCCGCAAGAATTATAAACGCGTCCGTAAAGAATCAGGAGAACTGCACACAGCTTGGAATTTGAAAGCGTTATCTCTACCTCTCACCCAGTTGTTTGTTCGTTAAAAAAGAAAAAAATTATAAAAAGGAAAAAAAGTCCCATCTGCAATAATTCCATCACAGGTCGTGTTTCAAAAAAAAAAACTATGTTTTAATATTTCTTTTTCTCGTCAAGTTTGTCCCCCTTCCCCAGCCCCGGAGGGAGGCACATTTTTTTTATTTTTTATTCTCAATATAAAAAAAATTAAAAATTAATATAAGCGAGAGACGGACACACGACGAGAGCTGTGCAGCGACGCGCAACAAAGGTCGTCCGTGAGGCCGACAATGTTTGCCTGGGCTCAATGGCCTCCGGCGCAGCCTCGAAAGGTATTTTGCACCAGCTATATTTACGCAGAGCAAACGCACACCCGCTATGGTGCGTGAGAGGGCGACCATAATACACAAAAGCTGTGCTGCACTTGCAAAAAAAATCACACCGGCGAGGATGCACAAATTCTAATGTGTATTTGTAAAAATTACAACTTTAGTTAAACCTAAATCTCACATTATTTCATAAAAAAATCGATTAATAACATTAATCAGAATTTATAATAATTAAAACAAAGCCGATTTGTTTCGATTATTAACGTGTAATTATTTTATCTGAAAATATAGATGTTAATTTATGTTTATACTAAAATTTCGAGTGAAATTAATTAACGTTATATACTGACATAGGGGTCAACTATAATTAAAAATAGATATAAATTTGTCCATCACTTTCGAATCATACCTTTGATCGAACAGTATAGCACTTTAAAAGGATTTGTCGTTTGATAAAAAATTTGATAAAAAACTAGTATAATAATCTTTTATAAACAAAGAATTTATAATGAAAATTGCAAGGAATCTTTTGATAATATAATTAAAAAAACGCATGCTATATGTGCGTATATTATAGAAAAATATTGTAAACAACATTTAAATATAGCAATATATAACACGCTCGAGTAAAAAATAATAAATATACATGATTGATCAATAATGAGTGACAAAGTCATTATGCATCATGAATTTATATTAGTGAACAAAAATGAAAATTTGATGAACTTTTAAAACTTCAGCATGTATCAAAATGTATTTTTCAAGAATTTCTACTGAAACGTTCAGCAATCAGCTAAAATTTATTTTTGATACATGCTGAATTTTAAAAGTTCATCAAATGTTCATTTTTGTTTATACTAAGATATATGAATTTATGATAAATACCTAGTGTATATTTATGATTAATTAATCATGAATTAATTTTTTTACTCGGGCGTGAACAAAAATTAAAAAAAAAAAAAAAAATCCCCCCTCTAAATAACTTTGAATTTGTAACTATTATTATCATTATTACTATAAACAATAAAAAAAAATCAAAACGAAATTCTGCGAGTTACGTAGATTTTTAACATTTTTTCAAATTATTCGATATTTAATAAATTAAATATTGAAAAATCGTATTAAATTTGTATGAAAAGATTTATTAGGGATATGAATAAAAAAGTATGTATAATTTGAAGTGATCCTATAAATTCCATGTGCGCGCTAGTGGAGTGCACACGCAGCGTCCGAGTTACGCGAGTGTTGTGCGCATGCGCCTCAACTGTGGAATGCGCGTCTCCCCTTCAGTCACGAAGTGACCGCGCGCACGATACCACCATTGCCCGCGTGCTTCGCACGTTATGCCGCCACATGCTGTAATGGTGGGAGTGCGCAACTTTCCGTTCTGTTCCATCTCTCACTCGCGCGCGTCGTCTTGTTTTTTCTTAGCCCATCTATCTACATACAAGTTGAAGATTTTGTTGCATGTATGCAGTTGCTTTATATTTCCTACGCGTATATATAATATAATGGATGCCCGCGCGCCAGAGGCCATTCGCGGTAATGCAATTATTTCTGTTTTTACAGGCTTACCCGAACGCGCCCGGCCGCCAGAGTATTGAGGGTCGTTAGCACTTTTCTCGCCGCATGAAGCTCACATTATGCCCGCCTAAATACTATTTTCTTTTTTATATCTACCTACAGATTTTAAAAAATATTTCTTTATTCTTTGACACGCATGACAAATATTTAATCATGTCATATCGCTGTAGTTGACAATTTAATTATATAATCAATAATATCAAAAAACATAGGTCAAAAAATTATAAAATACTGAAGTTGATTCAATTTTTATTTAGTTGGATATTGGTGTTTTTTTTTGTATACTCGGTAGAGAAAGGGGTTTTAACATTTGTAATTCCGTAAATCGTGTGTCTAAAATTAAAAATGCGTATCCCTAAAAAATTGAGACTTTCATAATTGCTATAATATCTTGATAAGGATGCGAAGTAGATAAATTTTGTTAAGGATCTTTTTTGTAGGTAAGAAAATTCTCTACAAAAAAGATCTTTAGAAAAAAATTTCTATTTCCAATAGTTTAAAAGATATTTCGGTTTAAAGCAGCAAAATAATTTTGCATAAACATTTTTTTGGCATGAATCACACAAAATACCTCAAAAACAATGATAAATCTATAAAATTTTGATACTGAACCATTTTTTTTTTTTGCTTAGAAGATTGTGAAGAAAAAAGTTCTCGTGCAAAAATCACTCAACTGGTGAATTTTTATTGATACTTTGAGCGCAATCGCCCGAATAGACGAATGTACTAGTGTGTGTGTGTGGTTAAAAGTCGAGAAATCGGGCGCTAGATCGCGAGTCAAAGAGCCGAGTAGTGCGAGCAAGCGAAAAAGGAAGAGTGAGAGGAGTGATCTCGTGGCGATTGTAAGATTCAGGATTCCATCACGATCGTGGTAGCGCGGGCTTGCGCTTGGAACGAAAGCTATTACGAGTCTGAGCGACCGGCCTCTGCGATCTTACCGGTTTGGATTCCTCGTGGAACGCCATGGCGATGAGTCCGTAAATGGAATTAGGATAAACATGGAAAAATGGTATTTCAGTCAATGATTTATCTTCAAAAATACACCTACTGTCAAAAGACAACTGATAAATAGGATGAAAAAATTTTAAACATACCTTTAAGCGTCTCAACGGAAGTCACCTTATCTCGGCAAGCACATTCCGTTTCACATGTATCCAACCAACTCTAATCCAAGTCAGGGTATGATGGAAATCAAAAAATGCAACAGGTGACGCCAGAAATAATCACTTTGTGTGTATCCAGGAAGTTGATGGGAAAAAAACTCGTCACACACACATTTATGTACACACAACAGACACAGACGACGACACAGCACAAAAAATAGCCCTTGGAATCTCGTTCAAACGCTGCAATGACTCTGAGGGAAAAACGAAAGAGAGAGGACGACAAATCCTCAGGTTGCACCACGAGAATGCGCTTTCGTTTCACTTAAATTCCGCACTTTTTCTCAATTCATCCCAGCGCGCAACGACAACATCGACATTCACCTCGATTGCGCCGGTTTTTCTCAGGATATCGCAGCAATACTTTTCCCCCCGACACCTGTGACCAAGTTAACCACACAATTGCCACACTAGAGATACAAATAATGTAATGACACCACCGGCGGCCAACCAGCAACTGGCTCGCTTTTCTCTGCGATACCCAACGGCATCGCCATTTTGGAGTTCTCCTTGAGCTATCGCCATTTGCCGCATCGTGGCGCTGCAAAATTTAAATTTTCCCGCGCGCGCGCACTCGGCAGCCATCTTACATACGATTTTAAAAATTGGCATTTCGATTTATTATTTAGGCTTTTTTATCATAATAATACTACTTATGGAAAAAAATATGTATTTTTTTTTTTTCGTGTAAAAGAGAAAGTATATTTATACACATATTATACAATTGAAATAATGCACTTACTTTTAATCTCACCGTGTGTTTCGTGTTTTTAATTTCTTATACAATCCAAAATATTTTGCTAATAAAACATTAATCTTACGAAAAAAAACAAACGACTTCATTGACAATTAATCAATTTTTCAATACTATTTAATTTTGAATAATACCAAACATAAAATGCTCAAGTATGTAATCTCAATAGCTATAGTATATACTTGATGAATAGTACAAAGCCGAGTAATAAAATATTGTGCGTACAATTTCAATTAATTAATTTTTTTTTTTTATATCAAATTACATACTCTACAAACTAAATTTTTTTCCTAGTGACAATTTTTTTGTTTTTTTTTTTTGTTTTTTTTGTTTTTCTTTTTTTTTACGAGAAAAAAAGCCGAATATTGGCAGATTTTTTTTCCAAAACAACAAAAAAAAAGTTATCCGACATACAATGAAACAAAAAATTTTCATTTTTTTTTTTTTTTTTAGTTATTTTTAGTTATTCTTCACAAATACACGCTATTGTTTATCTAACTAATAATCATCACCACGTTAATCATATTCACATCACATTCATTGCCGTTTTTGCTAAGATAGCTGTCATGTCCAAAAAATAAATCGAGAATTTTTTTTTTTTTTCATACGCGCAGATTGAATTAAAAAATATACTTATAATGAAAATTCAAATTTAATATTCTTAATCACTCTCAAAATGAGAAATTTTCAACTAATAATATAATGAATCACTGCTATCATCATCATCAATAGTGCAGAATTATTTTTCGTAACCATTTTTTACAAGTTCTCAATAGAATAGTGTGTGAAAAAAATATATATCATTTCACACTAGAATGAGACGATTATCAATAAAATGTTACGAAAAATTCTGGCATTTTGATGAATCAGTAAATAATTTTTCTTACTAGTTGCACAATAAATCATTCCCCTCCCGGCAGAGATCCCCTAAAAATTCTCACGAATTTCACGAACACACACGACTCAAATTACACAAATTGATGTATGCGCAATACATTTAATATAAGAATACACCTGAGATTAAGTGTGTTGATGTTTCTATCATCTAAAATTTTTTTTTACCATCATTTTTTCGTAAATAAACGGACAATTTAGTACCATAAAATACGCCATATAAAGAAATCCTTTCTATAAGATCATTCATTTTCTCTAAATCTCAAATTAGAGAAAATTTCTTTCATTTTTCACATTTTGACGTTGCACACATTTACCAAAATCACCAGCAAAAAAAATTTTTCCATTTTTTTTTTTTCTCCACTTTGTCCATTGGATATAATATATAACTCTTAATCCAAACGAATAAAGACGTTCTACGATATATATTTATGTACATCTATAACAATTTAATGTTTCCATGTGTTTTTTTTTATCAGAAAAAATAAAAACGGAATGCGCTTGACAGAAATTACCTTTTTTTTTCATGTAATACAAATTAATGGATTAATGACGCGCGAATGATGAGCTTTGGCAAGGCTTTTTTTTTCTTTTTACTTGTTTCTTTGTTTGTTTGTTTTTTTTTTCTTCGTCAATGAGCAGATGATCGCTTATTCAATATTTAATTATGTACTATGCAAAGAAAAACACAATATTGTTATGAATTGCACTAAATTCGTATACAGTATAACTATTAGATCTTCCCCGTAATGCTCATTTTATTATTTTTTTCGCAGTCAAATTCCCATAAAAAATATTACTTGCTACAATAAAAAAAACTATCGCTTAATCGGTAAACTTAAGATGTGTTTTTTCCTTTTTCTTTTTTTTTCATCTAATGGATACACGCTTCGATCCTTCTATACACAACAGACACACATGTTTTTTTTTTCGAATGTTTCATGTGCTACTGATTTTTTTTTTTTTTTCGTAAGACTAAGAGAGATTAATTTAATACAGTTAAATAAATCTTTGTCGAAGGAACAAATTTCAATTGCTGACGGGGGTTTTGTTTTTCGTCATTGGAACAAAAGGAAGAATTTTTTAAGATGAATTTTTAAGTTTTTGAGTTGTACAAAAAATTCGGAAGATCAGAAATTTTATATTAAAAAAAAATAATAATAATCATTAAAACTATCATTGATACAGATGAGCAAAATATTACAAAGCAGAATATATTTTTTAAATAATTGAATTATCAATTATTTCATTCTATGTAGGATTTTGTACAAAAACCTATGTGTTTGCGTAGAATTTTATGGAATAATAAGAAAAATCCAATGAAAAATTGTATATATATTCGGTAATTTGCTTGTTATATATCTGCGAAAAAAAAAAAAAGAAATGCACGAAATTCCGTTTTAACAAATCTCCGTCAACAAATCACACACTTAGGTCACAAATTTTCGCATTTTACACAACCGACAAACAAATACTTGAGATGAGGGCGTTTACTTCAACATAAAAAAAAAAATAACGAGAAAAAAAAAATTCCCTACCGACATTAGCGATGCAAATGACTGATTCAGGAAAATAAACTTCGCGGTTTAGAAAAAACTCACTTGTCTCATTTGCGCACGGCAGCTTTTACTTTGTCAGCAATAAAAAAAAAAAAACGTATTTATTATGATTATTCATTACTTCTTATATTACCTAATTAATGTTGTGTTTGTGTATCAAATTATTATTATGTAATAATAATCATTACTTGGGCACACACATTATTTTTCAAAGTCTCAGCTGTATAAGCACATGCCATTAACCACTTATTTCGGCACTTATCTTCAATATTTCTGTCCCATTCTAATTATTAGCCATCCTCTTTCGGCGGCGTGAACCAACCTAAAACAATTAGAATGAATTAAAATAATCGAGATGCTCTAATAATATTTTGACATACCATTTTTTTCGTGAATTTGAACTAGAGATTTAAAGGATTGCTGTGCGCGTGCGAGGCTGTATTGGCCTTGGCCACCGCAAACTTTTCCAGCGCCGCTCGCCCCCTGAAACTGGATGCGCGCCTTTCCCTTCACCAATGTCGCTGATATCTGCATTATCACTGCTTCCACCGTGTAGGCCGAGCTCCAGCCCTGTTTCGTCAACAGCTCCATGCAAATAGCGCCCCCCACAAGC
Organism: Macrocentrus cingulum; assembly: GCA_002156465.1. Taxonomy (NCBI): domain Eukaryota; kingdom Metazoa; phylum Arthropoda; class Insecta; order Hymenoptera; family Braconidae; genus Macrocentrus; species Macrocentrus cingulum. The sequence goes on from MVJL01007964.1 coordinate 19,531, forward strand.
ACATAACCGCCGGAAATTATCGGGTGGACGACCCGCACGAATGGTGGCTCGAATGGGTATGACTCCTGCAATAAATTCACATTTTTTAAACCCATGGCACCGCTAAGTTTGAAATAAAACTGGAGAAAGAAGTTTTTTCATTGAAGAAAAAAAATATTTCACGATAACAGGTACAATAGCACAGATAATAAAAAATATGATAAGATTTAAAATGATTCAGCAGGAAATTTTCTACGAAACATATGTTTCTTTGATTTCACGAAAAACAATACAAATAAATTTTCAATACGTACCTTAAACATCATATTTAAAAGAATACTGTCTTTTCCCTCTTTCTCCTTAAGAAGCACCAGGTCTTTGTGCAGTGGCGAGTCCGGATCCACGCACATTAGCCTGATGTTCCACTCGTAGAGGCTGTCATTAACCAGCTCTATGCTGTACATCCCTACAATTCACCTTGTAAGACAAAAGTTTGGAAAAATCATTAAATTAACCGACCTTTTTTGAAGCTATCACTTCTGTAAATGTCACGGAGCTCTTTCATGAGCCTGTCGGTAGCTTGGACACTGCCACTGACCGATCCCTTCAGGTAATCTTGTCTCTGGTTTTGCCGCAACCTCTCTAACGTCGCCAGGTGCTCCAGGTCCATCTCATCGGCCTAAAAAAACGAATTTGCCCGTGAGATTGTGCAGCTGTCATGCAAATTGCGACGAGAGCAGACCTATTTTCTCACCTTACTCTTGGTATTTGCGTCGCCCTCGTCCATGTCAAGGTGCAGGTCTTCCTCGGACTCACTCTCCTCGTCCTCCTCGATATCCTCTGTGTCCTCGGCCTCCATCCGCTGCGCCACGACTCCCGGGGCACCTAGGCGCAACGGATCCAGCGCTGTTCGCAGTCTCTCCACGTCCGGCGGCTCGGGCAGTGAATGAAGGCGACACAGCTCTTTCAGGAGGATTCCAACCTGGTTGATCACGTGGTTATCTCTGCCCGTTGTGTTGCTCAGAATTTGCACGGCATTTGTTACACTTGTTTCCTCCGATTCGGCGAACCATACTGGCGGTGTGGAGGGATAAGTCTCCTGCAAGTCAATAATTAATTAATCCATCTCAGTAAAACCCCCTTAATCAGAGCTATTACAGTAATTTAAAATAAGGACATTAAATTTTTTGTGAGATATCTGTTTTTATTCTTCAGAAAAAAAATAATTAGAACAAAAGAACTACAGAATTTTTTGAAACGAAAAGAAAAAACATTTCTAATTTTTTTTCATGAATAAAATTAGGGTGCATGGGTGTTTTTTTTTTTTTTTATTTTTTATAAAGTAGTTGCAATGAAACCCATCGATTTTAGTTTCATGTTGCAGATGATGATGGAAATGTTAGTTTTAATTCGACAAGAATTTATCGATTTATAGGAAATTTATGGAATGGACGGTATTTGTCTTTGTCTTGGTCTGGTTTTTTTTGACAATGAGGCGATTGTGATCGGGAAATATCGAGGGCCTTACCCCCCGACAATACGCATTGACCTGTTAACCTTCACTCAGTGGAAAAAACACGAAAATCCAGGTGAAAACCGGGTAAAGATTGGAAAAATCTTGTTAAATGTGGATTAAAAAATAAAAATTGGGTTAGCTGAGGGATGATTTTGGCAAGGAAAATTCTATCAAGTCCCAAATAACAACACAAATGTTTTTGTTTCTTTGTCCAGCGAGTGGTGGGTTGATTGCACAGTAGAAATAGTTGGATTTTGCGGATGTCAGGATGAACGAGAGGAAAAACTAAAGACATGTAATGCATTAGGATTGATATGTTGTTAAACTTACTGTGATATTCGCGTGAATTTCGTACTTCTTTCCATTTTTACCGACGAACCTGCAACTTAGCTCGTCCACACTCGCAGACATTATCTGAAACCTCTCATGACTCTTGGGGAAGACAGCCTCGAGAGTTTTTATCTCCTGCTTGAGTGTGTTCAAGCAAGCCATTTGGGTGTTTCACCTCACGAAATAGCCCGAGATTTTCCACGGTAATTCACCCAAACGTGTATATAACAACCGATCAAACACAGGATACTGATGACTCCCCTGACAAAATGGCGATGGCGATTGGCATTTCGGGCTACTCCGGTTAGATTCGTTGCAAGGTGCTGCCATCTTTGTTTTCAACACGTTTGCTCAGTTTGTGTTGACCAATCAGGCTGAGGAACCTGCTGACCGCCATCTTGCAAATCCGCCATTGGTCACTGTGTTTCACTTGAAATTTTTTAAACTTTATAAAACTATCATTGTTTATTTTTTTTTTTAATTATTCCCCGGAATTCATCGGATTTAAAGTGTATAAAAAAAAAAAAAGAAAAACAATTTATACTCTTAAATCACGAATTTATTTGAAATTTCTATGATTTTTAAGTAGTTTCTTTTTTTTTCGTAGGCTTTATTTACAGATGATAGTATGATAAATAATAGTTACACATATTATCATAACAAGTGTATTTTTTTAACAAATAAATGCTATTTATTATCTGTTATACTTATAGCTTACCTAAATTTTGGATTGGGCACCTCGACAAATAGTCTATTCTCACAATTCAGAATGTACACACATGATTTATTATACACGTCTCTCTCTCTCTCTCTCTTTCATATTAATATTATTATTTTTTTCACAATAAATTCGATTTAGATTAGACAATTGGTGTAAAATCAAATAAAACATACCGCACTCTTTGCTTATATCTGCATAGCGTACTTTAATTATTACGTAGCAAAAAAAATCATTGTGACAGTACGTGTAGATGAATTATTCACATCAACACAATCTGAATTTACTCAAATGCTAAGTAAAAAAATTATCATTCAAGGAAAAATTCATAAATAAATAATAGATTTTTAACAAAAAAAAAATCTCTACTGCTGTAAAGCCCACACCCGTCGATTTTAGTCTTGTTTTAATGGCGATGCAATGGAGAATATTCAACGAATATTCATTATAAATAATAAAATATACATTTTTTTTATATAACCGATTATCGAAGCAGCTTCTTACATACACATCGGTATATAAAACAATTCAACATGGAAATGCGTGAATTTTACGTTTTTTTTTTATATATATATATGTACAAATTTATTGTTGTTGTTTTTTTTTTAATTCAGTAGGTACGAGTGGGAAAACTCGTATGTACTTTATACACTCGGGTCCTCGAGACCTTTGACATGTGAATATTTACATGATCGCGCGATTTTTCGTTTGGTGTAACGAAAAATTTGTTATTACTATTTATTATTATTGTTAATGTTATTATTATTATTATTCCGTTGAATGTCACGACGGAAGACGCACTCTTTGAGCTACTCGAAAAATAATTGTTGTTTAAATTAATACCTTTTGTGGTTAAAAATAAATATTAACTGATGTATATAAACAAGTGTTGAAAAGAGATGAATTTTATTTACGAATATCTGGAAAAATATTTGATTTTTCGAGTTTTAACAAAGAATAGTTTTTATAGATTTCTCCAGATATTATTATTATTATTATTTGATGAAATCGATTTTTCCAGTGAAAATCTCAAATTTTTTACAAAATCCATGAATTTTCGAAGCAAACAGCGTTTATTTTGATGCAAACAGCGCAATGATACTTGAAAATATCTTTTAACATTGTGCAAAAATTAATAAATTAATTGTAGTATATAAAAATTTTTACTCACAGCACTCGTGAAGACGTCTGCACTCACTAAAAACTCGAGAAAAACTGACAGTTTTCGTGGGAAAGTCCGATAAGCCTGGCTTTATCGATAATTGCTCTGATATATCTCTCTGACGTATACTGATAATCAGTAAAAAATCAATAATTTCGACGTCACGTTACACAGTTGTTCCCGGGCTTTCGATGAGTGCAGACGTTGCAAGAGGCTATACCGTAAGTAAAAAATCTTTAAATTATTCTTATTTATTTCATGCTAATTAATATTTCTCATTTTTTGCGATATTTTAAACGATTTTTGGTAAATGAATCCAGATATTTACAAAAAAAAAGCTTTTTTGGGGGGGGGGGGGGGG